>JADDOH010004860.1:0-13155 GCA_016648135.1 Agrypnia vestita
TTAAGAATAAGTTTCCGAATTTTGGGTCCGATCGGTCAAACGGTACAGATTTGCATCGAAAATATGTCAGGGGGAGGGGAAAGGGTATGAGAATAGGGGGGAAATATCGCCTATGTTACTCGCTGAGTCCAAAAATATAACTTTCCAAATTTTGATTCCGATCGGTCAAACGATACAGATTTGCATCGAAAATATGTCAGGGGAGAGGAAGGGGTATGAGTATAGGGAGGAAATATCGCCTATGTTACTCGCCGAGTCCTAAAGAATAAGTTTCCAAATTTTGAGTCCGATCGGTGAAACGGTACAGATTTGCATCGAAAATATGTCAGGGGGAGTGGAAGGGGTATGAGAATAGGGGGGAAATGTTGCCTATATTACCCGCCGGGTCCCAAAGCATAAGTATGCAAAATTTGAATCGAATCGGACAAACGGTGTGGATTTGTATAGAGAGCAGACAGACAGACATTGGGTTTTATAGGTATAGATATATATTTAAATATTTATATAATTTTAAAAATATGAATAATAAATGTAAATATTTAACTTTCAATTATGCACATTGCTCTTTTTGCTACTAAATTTTGGACATTGCTGCTTTTTCTGTTTACATAATTGAAAATTGCCGCCTTTGCTATGATTTTTCTGTCTAAAATCGATATACACTCTCACTTGAGAATGAAGCGGCCATATTGTTACGTATCACATCCTCGGGGGTTGATTGGTTGAAGTCGATATGGTTGTATTGCTTTTTACACTACGAGAATATTGATGGTCTTTGCTTATTTCCTATAAAATCTCAAATACAGTACATTCTAAATTAGTAATACCTCTCAAATGTGATTTTGAATAAGAAATAAACATTCTATTAAAATATTAAGAAACGTCAATTCTAAAATGGTTTTCGTTTCTATTTAGGAATCACAAAGTTATCGACCAAATTTGAGACACTCATTTTGACATCTCTTTTTTAAATATTGGGAAACAAAACAATAGATAAAAAATGGCAAACAAAGTATTTGGTAGGCACTGACTCAATTTTCTCCATAGATAACTATATAGGTACACACATGTAAAATATAAACAACAAACAAGGGAAGAATTGCCTTCGAGTTGTCACGTGATCCGACGCTTGAGGCGTTTCCGTCGAATAACGATTCCGTTACAGTTGTTATTTTTCGTTACTTTATAACGCGGAGATAGACATGATTTAAATTGAAACATAACGAGACGCTTGTGGACTGCTATCTATTGACATCACATCACACTTTTTTTAGTGTACATCTTCATTAATATTTTATTTTATTTATTTATTTATGGGAAACTAGCAGTACATACAAAGAGATTTTACATGATTATTGAACAGTATAGAGACCATCTTACAAGTTTCCACAGAATTAACCTGTCGTGTTTTAACATAAAGCAACAATAACTTGAGTTATAGAATAAAAACAAAAAAAGTGAAAGTTTTAAGGTGTGGACAAACAACGGGAGTCAAAGAATTAGAGGTAAAAGGAGAATAAGGAATGGATATGAAAGGACAAATCTACTTAATAAAAAGGACAAGAGATAAGAATAAAAAGAAGTGCAAAAGATATATGTATAGCATAAAGATATCTGATCAATACATCTGCATATATATATATATGCAGATGTATTGATCTGATATGATATATGATAGGATAATATAGTATATTACTAATATATATATATATAATATAACCGTATACTATATATATATACATATATATATATATATGTATGTGTATAACGTGACATACCTGTTATAGCTATGTTTTGTCTATGTTGTGTTTATTGCTAATAGAGACGTATCTCAAGGTGGAAACAGTGAATGGCTTTGATCTAGCGGCCGTGCAGCCTCGCAACGGTTTATATGACCGGTGTGGAGCAGCACGGTCCTGCTTTTTTTGCCAACCTGGAGACCGATATGGAGGCTTTTACTCTTAGAACGGTCTTAGGTAAGCGGTGGGTACCATTCACTGTACAGCTTCATTGAATTATGTAATGAAAATATTTTTTTTCCAAACGAATCAAGAGGAACGACGATACATATTACAGGAATGCATGAGGATCGCTGCGGGTGTCGAATAACTGCCTGATTGCCTGGCAACAAAAATATATATATAAGATATGCATTTGCATTCGTTTACGAAAATGTGTTTATGTTTTTCAATTATAAAAGTCATCAATTTGATTAACTTAAATTTATAACAGAATTTTGAATTTTTTTTCCTAGTGGGTTAGGTTAAATGAAAAATTCATTAAATGAAATTCATTAAATAAATAAAATAAAATTTATTAAATGAAATATTCATACCATACTTAGAAGAGGTTTTAAATATATTCTGATGTGCTTTATTGTGATCGTAACTATTGTTTAAAAATGTTTTTAAAATCAAATTTCTACGTATCTTAGTAGAATAGTATTCTGGTATTCTATAACAGGTATAACACTAAAATAAACTTTCCTAAGAATACAATACTGCTTACTTAATTGCTTACCATCACGCCGTTCCTCCGTGGGGGGGAGGCAGAGAGGATTGAGCGCCACACTCTTCTATCCTGACATACAACTCATCCACATTCATACATCTTCGCATGCAAGCTCGACAGTTGTTGAGGCTTCGAACGGGACCATCTTCCAATATCTGGTTAATCTGGTCACCCTCTCTTTCTGGCACCGTCAACACTTGCGTTATATATTTTTATTACCATTCTTTCCTCGTTCGTTCGCTCAACATGCCCAAACCACCTCAGAGACCCTTTTTTAATTCTATCAATTATGCTAAGATCAGCTATACATTCAATTCTAATATCTTAATTATTTACTCTATCATAAATAGATTTGATACACATACATCTGAGAGATCTCATTTCCACTGAATTCAGTCTACTTTCGTTCTTCTTCTGCCAGCTCCAGGCTTCACTTCCATACATAAGTGTTGGTACTTGGTACCAGAATTCCATTGTGTACCGCTAGTCTTGCCATGGTACACATATTTCTATTAGAACATAATGCATTCAAAGCACCGTTCACTCTATTCCCCGCAGTCACTCTCCTCTCGATATCCTTCTCAACCTTTCCTCTTCTATCGAACATATTTCCTAAGTACACATACTCATCTATTTGTTCCAAATATTCTATGCCTACTACTATTTTACACGTTGTCTTACTTTCCTCCTTCTCGAATACCATCATTTTTGACTTGTTTACATTTATAATAAGGTTACTTTCCTCGCATACATCATACATCCTACTTTATACTAGACTCTGTAAGTCTTGTTTGCTATTTGCCATTAATACTGCATCATTCGCGTACACCAAACAGCATACAATCAAATCACTCATTTACGCTCCTACATTCATACACACCAGTTTTTTCACACAATTATCTATTTATAAGATGAACAAATATTGAATAAACGTTAAAAACAACGTGCGAACTATTTTTTTACCAGTTATTTGCATGATAACGACCATATAAATTATTTAGACTATCGTACTGTCCAAGGTAAAAAAGTAAAATGTAATTTAAGATTTCTTTAAACTAACGTAAATAAATGTGACGTTATAGTCGAGTTGGATTTATTTTCACGGTTCATCTAATTTTATTCTAAATAAAAATAAAATAAAATTATAATATACGTGTTGATTAACGAGGCCGAGGAAATATTTTCGAAACGATCGCTAACAGATTCTGAACATGAATTTCAAAGATTTAAGATCGTGTGCAAAAACCGTCGTACTTGAGTCTAGGTATCACCAGTAAACTGAGTTGAGTTTTCAGTCTGTCTGAATTTGTCCTAAATCTCCTTTGAACGTTACTAATAATGTTCATGTGCAGTGCAGTCCTCGTCGGTTATTTTATTTTATTTTTATTTATTTTCATTTATTGGTTTTCTTACAGCCATATAATTAATCAATCTTGAAAAAAAACAATAATTGATGTACAGAGTTTTGGGCCACTTACAAGAAAACACATATATACAATCGATAAAAAATAAGAAAAAACATGTCCAATAGTGAGTTTGTGTGAGTGTGTGTATTTGTGTGTTTATTTATTTATTTTGTTTTGGGAAAAGTTAACAGCAAAAAAATCTTAAAAATTTTCCACTGAATTTAAAAATTTACTTTAACATACATTAATAGCGAATGGAGAGGGTGGAGGGGAGTGTGGGACGGGAGTAGAAGGGAAGATATAATGTACAAATTAGTTTTAGTTTGGGTGCGGTAGTGTAGATATTGTTTGTTTTATGTTTCTTATTGTTGCGTTGAAAATGTCAATGTGGTGATAGTTTGTGTTAAATAAATTTGTGGATCTGTACATAAAGGAGTTTTGTTTTGAATTGGTCTTACAAAAGGGGAGATGAAAAGTAGGTGAATGTCTGTTATTGCTGTTATAGATACACAGACACAGACTGGCGAGCATTAGAAGAGATGTAGCTGTTAAATCAGACCAGAGAATACATTCCAGGTATTCCTGCTGGAATATCGACCGCCCTGTTCGCCACCAGATTATCCAATATTACTCTCTATATACAAAAGAAAAAAATGGTGGATACGTTTTCAAAATTTGTGTGTCTTATTCATGTATTATTGTGTCTAGATTTTCCAAAAATCTCGTTCTATTTAATTGTGTTAAGTTTACCAATATTACTCGCAATTTAAGATAAATAATAAAAAAAATATATCACGATTATCTTCCATTCATCCTCGTCATTGATTCGTTATCAGAATAATTTTTCATCAGTTCTTTCCTTTCTTTAGATTATAAGTCTTTGAAGAGTCCTTAGCGGTAGCCCTCCAAGCTCCTGTACCCTGCTAATTTGTATTTTGTGATTGCTGTTCGGTCATCCTCTCCATATGGTCCATCCATCGTGTTTCTATTTAAATAATCTTGTGCCAATTTATCTATAATATCAAGCACAGAACAAAAAATGAAGCGTATATGCTAACATTCATTATCTAAACTGGTTTAAAGATACGCCTCAAATATCCTTTCGAAAACTTCTTTCTTTCTCTTCAGTCGGTATCCGTGCCACTGACGACATATTATATAAGCATTGATCTGATAAGATCGAGAATTTATTAAATTTTGGAAACGGAGATAACACTTCTAGTAATAAATACATTCGATCAAATACCAGATCCTTAAGTATAATATAAGTTTAGTCTGAATCAATTAGATGGCCAATCGATCAATAAGCACATAATTTTAATAATTATCATATCAAGGTATGTATGTAAAATGTAATATGTAAAAAGACAATAATGTACTAAATATAACGCATAAATTAAATGTGATTTATTGTTAAGGGAACAATTATTTATTTTTATTATACGTCCTTATATTAGGTCCTTACATATGATTTTGGCGTTTTGCCGTACTGGCAAATTTGATCTCAAATATCTTCTCTTTGGTTAGGAATTCCAAATCCAAATTTATACAGCTATTTACTCATGTATTTGTGTTTTGAAAATTATAATTCATTTGTTTTTTCCTCAATTGTTTTTTCTTTGCGTCACTCAGTTTACAAAATGAAAAACTTGAAATATCGCGTTATTTACGAGTACGAGTTCCACCGTGGCACCAGTGCTGCAGAAATGGCTCGATGGATTAATGATGTGTATGGCGACGGTGCCGCAAAAGAAATCACAGTGCGTTTTTGGTTCCAACGTTTTCGTTCTGGAAATTTCGAACTGCAGAACAAGCCCCGTGGACGGCCGGAGACCAAAGTTGATAATGAAGAATTGAAGGCTATTGTGGAAGCGGATCCATCGCAAACCACATCCGAGTTAGCTGCAGGCTGCGGTGTTAGTGATAAAACTGTTTTAATCCACTTGAAGCAAATTGGTAAGGTGAAAAAGCTTGAAAGGTGGGTACCTCACGAATTGAGTGAAGCAAATCAACAAACGCGCGTTGACTGCTGCGTTGCAGTACTCAACCGGCACACTAATGAAGGGATTTTAAATCGAATCATTACCTGTGATGAAAAGTGGATCCTGTACGATAATCGGAAGCGCTCATCGCAATGGCTGAACCCTGCCGAACCAGCCAAACCATGCCCCAAGCGAAAAATGACTCCAAAAAAGTTACTTGTGAGCGTTTGGTGGACTAGTACTGGTGTCGTTCACTACAGCTTTCTTAAATCTGGCCAGACGATTACGGCAGATGTCTATTGTCAGCAACTGCAAACCATGATGGAAAAGCTAGCTGCTAAACAACCGAGGCTGGTTAATCGCTCTAGGCCACTGCTGCTTCATGATAACGCTAGACCACACACTGCACAACAGACGGCTACCAAATTAGAGGAGCTTCAATTGGAATGTCTAAGACATCCACCGTACTCTCCGGACCTTGCCCCAACAGATTACCATTTTTTTCGAAATTTGGATAACTTCTTGCAAAGGAAAAAATTCAACTCCGATGGGGCAGTCCAAACCGCCTTCAAAGATTTTATTGATACCCGTCCGAATGGTTTTTTTAGTAAAGGGATCGATGAACTACCTATGAGATGGCAAAAGTGCATAGATAGCAATGGTACATACTTTGATTAAATAAATATATTATAATAAAAAAAAAATCGGCTTTATGTTCCTCCCATACTAAACGCCAATTTCATACGTAAGGACCTAATAATAAGAATAAAAGGGCATAGCTTTCGATAACTATTCACTAATCAATTCGTTTAAGCTAGATTTTTTAATTTAAATGAAAATTATAAATGATTCAACGACGAAACGAAATGTACAAAGTATGATAATGAACTTATTGCGCGATGCATGTTTAATAAAAAAGTACAAATAAAAAACTCCAAGTTGTGAAAAGTTCAAAGCTCGTTCTTCCCAACTTAAATATGAAATGATGTAGATTTTCACTGCTCCGCAAACAGAAGCCGGCAGCCGGGACTGAAGTGGTGGAATAATAGACTCTGCGCTTGAATGGACCTGGCCTCGAATGTGGTGCTTACATTATGTATTTTAATAAGCATATTATCATCACGTGCGCTGCATGTGTTTAACCAATAGTACGGTGTTTTCAAAACTTTAGTTTATAATTTAAAGTAGATAGTACTTCCAATTTAGCTGAATTGTAAACACCGATTTAACAGCTCTCGAATTTCAACATTATATTAATTCGTGGGCTTATATAAAAGTGTATGAATCTGTTCTCAGATTTTATGACCTTCCAGAATCTCCAAATGGGCTATTTTTCCGTATATATCTAACCTCTCCAGCTGACCATCATGACCAATTCTATAAGCCTGGGTAATAGCACAGTATACTAAGTAATAGTGAGTGAATGTGGTAGGATAATTTTTACATTCATAGAATGTCTTTTAAACGCGTGGCTGTGGGGACCCTGAAACGTACCTATGTCTGCTAGAAAAGTAGAGCTGTCAGTACGGTAATTTTTCAATTCAATTCAATTTCAATTTCAATTCAATTTATTTCAATTCAATTTATTTCATGATAATATGTACATGACAAACAAAATGTTTAAGGCATACATATTAGGAAGTATATATCAAAAATGAAAATATTTAATAAATTAAAAATAACATAAAATCTGGTCAAAGGTGTAGGAGAATCCCGCTTCGGAAAACCCCCTCAGACACATGGAATATATCAATACCCAAAGCGATTTTGTTCAGCATAGCTGTGGCTCTTCCAACAGGCATAACCATCGGCAGGTTGGTCTTGTATATTGGAATGTGAAACAATCTATGCTGACGATGTCTAGTGTAATTATCAGGAACATACAAACCAATGCTCTGCATAATTTCAGGATTATCGATCATACCGCGCAACAATCGATAAAAATGTGTAATCAAATACACATTCCTTCTAGTCTCTAAACTATTGTAGCCAAGCATACCCTGGAAAAACTCGGTTGGGTAAAGCCAAGGATAATGCCCGTACTCTCTCATGTAGAGATATCTCAGAAACTTCTTTTGGACTTTCTCCACCATAAGAGAGTACTTGCTCTCATGTGGCCCCCGGATCATCGAGCCACTCTCGAGTCTACTCCGCACCAAGGAGTTGTAAAGAGTTCTGAGTACGCGGGTATTCTCGAAAACCCTGGCAGTACGCAGAACAAATCCTAACATTCTCAAAGCATTACCACTGATCGTCTCTATGTGATCGTGAAATGTTAGGTTGCTCACAAATCTAACACCTAGATCTTTAACATTTGATGTTCTTGTCAGATTTTGATCGTTCATTTTGTAGCGAAAAAATAGAGTTTTTTGGGCCCTAGTGAAGGATGTAACCGAACACTTTTATGAATATTTTATACTAAATAAATAATTGATTATTGATACTCTTCTGTATGTGATTGTGATAATCGTATTTTATTATATTTGGTGCGGAAAAAACTAATTAATCATTTTTGGGATGTAAAAAATAGTGTTCGCAAAAAATGTAGCTTTCCGCAATAATTCAATTTATATTAATAAGTATTTTCTTACGGCAATAGATAACAGAGGATTTTATTAAAAATATTTTACCTATAGACATCAAACATAAATATTAATGACTAGCTGTACTTACCCGGCGTTGCACGGGTTAACGATAAAGTTTGAAATAAATTTGTAACTTTAAATCGGAACTAAATTAACATAATATATTATGTAACTTATTAATAAGACAGTATTAAAATAACATAACAGCAAACTTATCAAACTCGAAATTGGAATTTCTAAAATTATACATATTTATATTGTGGCGGTGGGTGCGGGATGAAGGAGGAGAGTGTGCCTGTGTTTTGGCTGAATATAAAAATGGTGGCCCTATTATCATCGGAAATTTTGTGTATCAAAGTGTTTGGTGCCGTGTCGCGTTGAATATCATTAATATAAATGACCATCCGGTGATAAATGGTTAACAACGAAACACGGAAAATTGTTTGGAAATTGAAAAGGATGTTTGGGGTTTCGGTGTAGTACATAAATATTTTTCCGGTTGAAAACTTTATGCACTTATATTTCAAATATTAGGTACAACATATTTTTAAAATTCTTGTATAAAGATAAAGTGCATTGTATGTAAATGAAATTTACATAGAATGTACTTAAATCTTAATAATAATAAATGTGGGTAGCTTGTTTGTGTAATAGTTATGACTCTTGCGGTTGGCGGTTCAAGCCCCATCCCAGGACAGCAAGTTAGTCCTATTTTCTTAGCGCAAGAGTTTGCATACGTAGATACATTCATACATACATATAATTAAAAAGTAGTATGAATATTGATGTGACATGTATCATTAAAAATATAAAAAAAACAACATTCACATCCACGCGAATTCCTTCTTGACATATATTAATCTGTATTGTTTAAATATTTTGCGATTTTTAATATTTATTAAGATTCGAACACAAAAAACGTGTGATCCTAGTTAGTGTATCGCATATTTTCAAACCAAAACTAAGTCCCAAGAAGAAGAAAACACCTGTCTTATCCCTGGACAAAACAAGTCGTGTACTGCCAATATTTCATTATTTGTCTACTCTGATAACCTCCCGATCTTCGTCAATACCCTATGGCAACCTTCTCGGCCAGCGGCCAGGCTTGCCATTTTTTATACGAGTCAATGAATAAATAATGTTCGGGAAAAAATGTTCAGTTGTATTACTTTTAATATGAAACATGAAATTGTTTTGATAGAGAGGGCGTGTTTTACGGTCCAGCCAGCTTAAAAAATACTCAATACGGCGCTCCAGCTGAAAACAACTGAACGCAGCGAGCATTCAAGTGCACAAGCATAAACCGACTGAACGATTAATTTTTCCAATTGAATAGTAAATTAGTTTTATAAATCTAAAAATTACCGAGTCCACTTCTGATAGTTTGAAAATAAAGTGAAAAACGATTTCAATTTGCTGGGATTTATATGTGAATTTTGAAATGATCTAAGGAATAATGAATTCACAATTATATGGGTTTGTATCAGGTACTGGTAATAGACAAAGTATAAGTATTTCAAACACACACAAGTTTAAAAATTGACAGATTCAAAAATTATAGAGGTGTACTAATAAAGTGATGGATATGAGTGGTAAGAGTAGAGGGAGAGAATGGGATATGATTTAATAAAATAGTCAGTTATAATATATATATATAAACTACATAACTGCTAACATTCAGTTATAATATACATATAAACTACGTGAATAGAACTCTATATTCCGAAATAAGATAAAGTGAATAGTACTTCAACAATTCTTTGTTTTTCGGAGTAAGTCACGTTGAATCGATGCAGTACTTAAATTAGAAAATATGAACTAATGACAAATGTCCAGGAACTGCATTAAAATAATGATTTTTACTTATTTTATCTACATTTATAATATGTACTTATTTATTACTATAAACGTAATATACTTTTCACGTAATACCATGTTTGTTATTTTAATGTCATAAAGAATAATTAACAATTGTGATTCCTTTCCATGTAGTACACAATGATTTATACACAACGTTTTATTCCACTAATTTGAGTTTTATAAGACTAAGCGCTTTCGTTGGACACAACCATCATCTTCAGAGGCAATATTAGAACTAATTGTAAATCAACATGGCAGACAAATAGAAATCATTCTGTTAATCATGAACTTCCAAGGCTTAATTTATTAATATGTAGTCGTAATTCATTTATAATATGTTTGATTTGACAGCGGGACCCAATATGTGCATCACTTAGGATCGCAGATAATTATTATATTTATTATTTAAGGTTAAACAAGCAGTAGATATTAAATTATTTGATTTTTTCTGGGGAGATTCTAATTCGCCCATCTGATGAACGGAACATCACTGGTTATTTTTCTGGTATTTGATGTTTGGCGTGAAGTGAGGCGCGAGAAGGCGAATCTCTGAGATACAAGTACACGGTTACTACGAAAGCCGAGGACGGCTTCAAAGAATTTCATGGTAGGTTATCTCAGAAATTATCTCAGTTGGAAAATCTCATAAAAAGTTTCTTTGAACATGGGCTATGAAAGTAGTACCTATTTTTTTTTTCATAAATTGCTGGTCAATTAACAATATTCGTCCACAGCTAGGACCGGGCTTTATACCTAGAGATATGTAGAATGTTTATAAAAAAAATAGAACGTCCAGATACAAATATGTTTTCACATCCAGTTAAGCGCCAAACGATTACAGTATAATTTTATTCAACATATGTGTGTATATGATATACCACGTTAGTACGTCACACTTTTAATGATGGCCAGGCTATACAGGGTGTATCAAAGTTACTAGCAAAACTTTACAGGTAGATTCTTGCCTTGATAATAAATCGATTGATAATAAATGTTCAAGCAACCATGATCTAATATCAATTTTTTGCAAAAAGTTGAACGTTCATTACACTAACTTATATCGATTATGAAAAATTTATTCGCTTTATTGTTAGTTGAATTAAATGATAAAAACCTTGCAAAAATTGAAAAATGATCATTTTATTTGAGTTGTATTGAAGCGAATGAAATTTACATGATCGATATAAATTACTGTAATGATAGTTCAACTACAACAACAACAACAACAAATGTGCAAAAATAAGTCAGAAAAGAACAAAAATGCAAACTTTGATATTACATATCTCCATAATTATAGTCATGGTTACTTGAACATTTTTGACCCATTATCAAGGCAGGAATCCACCTGTAAAGTTTTTGCTACTAGCTATGAGACACCCAGTGTAGCCTAGCCATCATTAAAAGTGTGACGTACAAACGGGGTGTGTGACGTACAACATATATATGACATTTTTTTTTTTTAATATTAAAGAGTTAAGGTTGTTATTACGGTCATTAATACATACGGTGCGTATAAAATATCCGAAATTACAGTTAAATATTTTTTTAAATAATTTTAAAAAATGACTAGTCAACTGTGGGGTATAAAAAATACTCTAAAAACTCCAAATGCCGATGCGAAATTTGACTGAAAAATTATGATTATTAAAATAATCGTATTGGAACCGACAAAATAATATTATATCATTCAATGGAAAATAAATTTTCCATATCGCATTTGAAATGTTTTCTTGGTGACGATGATAATGATTTATTAAAGGGTTCGTATTTTGCAAACAGAAAAATATTAAATAGTCATAGAATTAAAAATATGTGAGCAATTTAAAACATAATCCGCAGAATGTGTCAACGATTGCGATGGATGTTAAGAAGCATTAAATATTTTGGAATGATTTTTTGAACCCGCGTATTTGTACAACGCTTTTTTAGTTTTTTTCTTCATTAAAACCGTGTTGTATTTTATATTTTGAAACATCATTAGAGTGAAATTTTTCAAAAATTTTTTTTTTCAGAAAATTACAACATTGCAGAAATTAGTAAAAAAATATTTTAACCTAAAATTCATGGGTGCTATAAAATAATAAAGTTTCTATATGAGTTCGTATATTTGAAATAAAGTAACCAAGATTTTATCGTCTCATATAAGTGAAAATAAAGCACAAAACGCAACCTAGTAAATATTATTGAGGTAAGAAAGACATGCAAGTTTCCCATTAAGTAAGCAACAAATCACAAAAAAGAAAACAAAATTTTGTTCTAAAAGTTGAATTTAAAATATTTACCTTATTTGAATAAGGATCAGTCAAACACACGTCTGTAATATCTTGGGACTTCGATAAAAAGCTAACATTAAATATTGAATACCTTTTCAGGTATCTACATGCTCGTATATACATTCAGGTATATACATATATGTGTAGGTATATATATATATTCGTTAAATCTAAGTTCGCTGGTGCTATTATATGAAGTGCCATCTTGTCAGGAATAGGTCCCGAAGGAACTGTCTGCGACGTTTCTCCTCCGTAACACGTAACATCTTTAGGAAATTTTCTTGCCATTTTATGTAGAGCGCACGAAAGAGAACAATATTTCATTTATAAGGCATGGGTTAATGGACTCAATGTTTTCGTCATTGTTCAAGAAGACGGCACATGTCGCCATACTTAAACATTAGGGAAACTTTCGAGTTTCTACGGGGACGCGACTTAACTCGTAAACCAATGCTTCAAACTTCAAGTACACTCGTATCAATTCATTCCAATATACCTGGGTATTATGGACGCCTGCATAGAATTCAAGGCGCATCAA